>OX155955.1:35583818-35608862 GCA_944548615.1 Micropterix aruncella | reverse complement strand
GTAAAGCAAAGGATATCAGTTTAGTGACTAAAGCGAAAATGTCGACGTTTTTGGAAGTAGGGCAATATTCGCATGGACAAATAGCTCAGAAAGTGGGAGTCAGTCGATCATTTGTTAGTAAGTTTGCAAAAAATAGAGCTGATCAGTTGTCCACAAGTCCTAAAAGAAAAGGCAAATGCGTTCGCAGCCGGAAAACAACATTCAGCCAGGATCTATATTTGCTACTGAAAGCTAAAGAGGACCGAACCCTATCCAGTAAGTCTCTAAGGGGTACCATGTGTGACGTTGTTGCAGAAATATCGGAGCGGACAGTGAGACGTCGACTTTTTCAATCTGGGCTATGAGCAGAAGCTGAATACTAGGATGATCCAACAAAGAAAAACATGGGCGAATGAACATTTAACATGGACTACATATGATTGGGTAAAAGTAAAATTGAAATAAACACTCTTTTTGATATTATTCTGAAAACGCATTATTCAATATTTTTTTTATTTGATTTAAATTATCTCTATTTTTTGAACAGGTTGTATTCAGTGACAAGACCAAGGTAAGTTTGACACTACCAATGTCCAGGAATATTCGCCGATCGAAAGGAGAGGAGTATTTACTTTCATGTGTCCAACAGCAGCTCAAACAGCCAGTAAGGGTCATGATTTGGTCAGCCCTATCGGCCAAAGGACTCTTCCCATTCTATGTAATTGACCGGGTAATGAACGCGGATCAGTATTTAACAGTCCTTCAGACACAGGTGATATTAAACGTTAACGAAAAATTTAAAATAAGGAATTTTCATGCACGATAAAGCCGCTTGTAATACAGCGAAGAGAGTTACGGAGTTTCTAAGGACTAACAACATCCAGATACTTGACTGGCCAGCGAATAGCTCAGATATAAACCCTATTGAAAATATCTGGGTTAATTTTAAAAAGAAAGTGGCAGAAAAATGCCCGCGGACCGAATCAGAATTGATTGCAGCCATGAAGGAAGTTTGGGAAAATTATATATATGTATATATATATATATATATATATATATATATATATATATATATATATATATATATATATATATATATATATATATATATATATATATATATATATATATATATATATATATATATATATATATATATATATATATATATATATATATATATATATATATATATATATATATATATATATATATATATATATATATATATATATATATATATATATATATATATATATATATATATATATATATATATATATATATATATATATATATATATATATATATATATATATATATATATATATATATATATATATATATATATATATATATATATATATATATATATATATATATATATATATATATATATATATATATATATATATATATATATATATATATATATATTTGATAGTTTTGTGTATATATTCTTTTTAGAATTGATCAATAAGATGATTATAAAGATGATTATATTTTGAAATATTTGATAGTTTTTAAGTTTTCAGCTGAATATTGATCGCAGCTTCTTTATATCGCACCTTTAGAAAATATAAAAAAACGAAATTCGAAATTTTAAATTCTTCCATCTGTCAAGTAGCTCGTCTTGTCTTGTTATTTCCCCTGAAATAATAGGAAATTGAGTGAGTTTACGTATAAAGAAGGATTGTAGCTTAATTTTTGAGATAATTGGATGAAGGGTGAGCGTTTACTAGTTGAAAAATGGGCCCAACTTAAACCTACTCCTCTTTCCGCAAGTGAGAGGCATTCATCATTCTCGTTAACACCTAAAGCATTCCCGAATCCGATCAAGGGAATCCTTCGTCACGATGTAAGTGGCTTTTATAATTATTTACTTTATAATCATCTTATTGATCAATTCTAAAAAGAATATATACACAAAACTATCAAATATTTCAAAATATTGAATTTTTACATATTTTATGTTTCGTTCATTGTAAATAATCCATTTAGGTTAAAGGTAATCTTTCCAACTAATAGGAAAGAGCTGACTGCTTCCTTTCATTGATATGAGGGCTTGTCACGCTTTTAGTTTCAAGTTTTCAGCTGAATATTGATCGCAGCTTCTTTATATCGCACCTTTAGAAAATATAAAAAAACGAAATTCGAAATTTTAAATTCTTCCATCTGTCAAGTAGCTCGTCTTGTCTTGTTATTTCCCCTGAAATAATAGGAAATTGAGTGAGTTTACGTATAAAGAAGGATTGTAGCTTAATTTTTGAGATAATTGGATGAAGGGTGAGCGTTTACTAGTTGAAAAATGGGCCCAACTTAAACCTACTCCTCTTTCCGCAAGTGAGAGGCATTCATCATTCTCGTTAACACCTAAAGCATTCCCGAATCCGATCAAGGGAATCCTTCGTCACGATGTAAGTGGCTTTTATAATTATTTACTTTATAATCATCTTATATATATATATATATATATATATATATATATATATATATATATATATATATATATATATATATATATATATATATATATATATATATATATATATATATATATATATATATATATATATATATATATATATATATATATATATATATATATATATATATATATATATATATATATATATATATATATATATATATATATATATATATATATATATATATATATATATATATATATATATATATATATATATATATATATATATATATATATATATATATATATATATATATATATATATATATATATATATATATATATATACAACCTCCCCCTCCCCCCCCCCCCTCCCCTCCCCCCTCGCCCCTCGCCCCACCCTCTCCCCCCATATTACATAATTAATTCTACTGTCTTTACGAATTCAATCTCCTCCGACAAACGTGCTGCGATTTGCTGGAGTAAAAAATAGCTCTTGCTGTCGGACGGACAATATAAAAAAAAATTACCTTGGTGGTAGAGGGCGTGGAAATGCGGGCGGAATGGGATAGCTGGGTTATATGGGAAATGGGATTTACTCCTGTTGCGTCCGCCTAAATTGCACGAATCGCGTTCAGAATGCTTTAGTTAAACACTGGCTTATAACACATGCTATTTATAATATAGACGAATTCGAAAAAATATTACAATATCTTTAATATGTTACATATTTATTATGAAAAATAATATGATATCTCTAAGATACCTCTATTATTCTTATATTCTTAGATTATATCATATAAAAAAATATAAAAATATATATATTTTTTTTAATATAAAACCCATATATAAAAACCGCTTATATTTTGTATAAACCGCTATATATTTTGTGTGGTATACAATACAATACAATACAATACAAACATTTTTTACATGTTTTAAACAAGTATTGTTATTGACAAATCTGATGAAAAAAATCAAGGATTTACTTATATTTTGAATAATAACCCAAAGGTTAAACATAAGTACGAGGTAAACCTCGTAGTAATAATTTGGTAATATTTGATTATTTATTTTAATTATTGTCGTTTGACGTTAGTGATTATTGAGCATTAATATTTTGTTTTATCTGATTTTGGTTATTTTTTGTATTCTTTTTATTGATTATTGATTGCATTAGTGTTTGGCTATGGGTTTCTTTGACTTTAAAAAATTGAAATATTTGTTACTTTTATATATTGATTATTGTGTTTTAATCAATTATGATTATGACATATCCAACTGTATGGGAGCCGATGAGCCCTGTTGCAGTTTGGTCACTAATACTTAGTTGTATAGGGTCGGTCAAACGCACGGGTCAAAACCCATCCGGCGGCCTCCACGCAGAAGTGCGAGCGAGGGTAGGACGATGGACTGCGGTCCACCCTTTCTAGGAGTCAACCTCCGGGCGCTCCTGGACGGTGTGCGCACCGTGCGGCGTCAGCCAATCGATTATGCATTCCGACTAACAACCGGGGGAGTATGAAAACACTAATGTTTCCTATAGATCGAGGGTAGTTGTTAACCTTACGGCAACTGCTCTTAAAACGACCACGAATGGTCGTATCAAGAGCAATGGTCCAAAAATAAACCTATTTATCATATTAAGCCGAAGTCAGCCGATCCCGGGTGAACAGCCGGGTATAGGATGTAGTGGTCCGTGATAGATTCGGACCGCGCAAGCGACCTCGATCCTGTAACCAGTCAGGAGGCAGGAGGTATCCTGCCTCCTGACTGGTTACAGGAGATATACTTTCCAAACTGGTAGTCAGGGGGCGAGGCTGTCCGCTATTACCTTTCCCGGTGCCTCGCCGTAAGGCGTTGGCCTCTGACGGGACGGACGGAAAAACAACTATACAGTGGATTGTTTTTCTTCCCAAGTCTTCTGCGCTCACCTCACAGGGAGACAGAACAATTTAATATCGTTAAAATTTTCTGAGGTGGCGGGTTCGCCCGTTGTAGTATTATAAATATAACAGTTTTTGATTTATTTCCTTAGATAGATAATAAATTCAAACGCTGAAATGTTGTGTTAATTTCCAAATAAAGCTTTATTTTTTCACGCACTAATTTAGCTTTAAACATTAGTTATCCGTCCTGCCTCGGGTTCCCATAGAGCTTTCCACCACAATACAGGGTTTATCATTAATATGTACAATAATTTCAGCTAATATTATTGAGAAAGCTAAGACTATTTTGCTTGATCTCATAAAAAAAAAACATAATACCACCTGGTGCTCATTCGTAGGAGCTATAATATTATTATACAGCATGTCTCAAAAGAAAGTTTATATTTCATGTATCAATGTAAAAGAAAGGTCTGTCTATAAAATCTTTATTAAACATTAAAATACACAGATTAGGATTTTATATCTTCAAAATAATGTAATCTTAATGTAAACTATCACATTCCCGGCACGCATTTAAACGAACAGCGAAATTTGTCATGGCGGTTCGGTTATTTTTGAGTAGTTGCATATTGAACACTTCGCAAGATGGTTGTTTTGAAATAGTTTTTGATTTTCGCCGTGAATATTTAAAAAAATATATATTTGAATAACCGTCATTCAACCCTACCACGGAAAAGTACATATAGTGCTAATGACCTATAAAATCTCCTAATTAATATTGTTTATCAAAATGGGCAAAATTAGTTTAATGTATGGAACAAGTAAATGTATTAAAAAGAATAAAAACACGTCTGTTGTTTTAGAAAGTGAACGTTGTCGAAACGTTTCATAAAGGGAAATTGTCGTTTTAGATAGTATATATCATTATTTTTATTACAGTTTTTTATGAAATTATGTGGTTAATTTTTTATTGATATAGAAAAGTACATTTTCTGTAAAAAGTATATTTTCTGAATGTACTAAACCAGACAATCCATTTGACACTAAACACGACATATTTATGGTAATTTATTGACAATTGCACATTTAGGCAACTACCTACTTGGTATTTGGATATTTGGACAAATAAGGTGCCCTATGATACTCGGGATGACAATATTTCCTCGATTCAACGATTCTCCACACACTTCTAAATCAGTTCAAGCGTTTAGAAGTTATGTGGGAATGAAGAAACGGGAAACATGCATACATTAACCCTGAACACAATAAATTCCATTTTTGTTGGGCAGTCGTGTAAAAATAATCATTATTCATCACAAAGAAGGACATTCAGTTGGAAAAATCGAAGAAATGACGAGTCTACGGCGATTTACGTAGTCTCCGTCATGGCAGCTATTTCCGTACGGTTATTTTCTCTTAACTGCACCAGAGATATATCCGGGATATCCGTATAAGCAAAAGTTCATCGGGCTCAAATCATGATTGCGTGGGGGACAATTTAAGAGTATAACACCGCTCCTGGAGATCTATTTGTGAAGGAAAATTTTGCGACATCGTGACAGGCGTATTGAACGTGTGTAACTGGGCTCTGCCCTGCAAACATCTCGGGCTAATTAACTCTGAACTCCAAAACAACCTCCACCAAAGTTAACAAAAATAAGCCAGAGAGAATTCACCTCCGTGCGAGGGAAACCCAGATTACAAATAAGCCGGGGCTGAAAGTGGATATAGATAGTATCTAACTACGTTGTAAGCAGTGCATTAACAGGCGGTGGTGAGCTCGCAGCTGTTTTTCCACATACGTCGGCGACCGACCCGCTCCACCCCCACCCCCGATCCTTACTAAGGGACTGCGTATACTACTCTAACCAATGAATATCAGATCATTCCGTTAAGTAATGAAGCTTCTAGTTTACATGTTTACTAAACCTAGCAGAGGACGTGCCAATGCTTGAGTGTGGCAAATATCCACTTTAGCTTTGCGGTGTTTCGATTCTCAAAGGTAAGTAATTATTTGTCGTCATATTATTGAAAAAATTTTGCGATATAATTAAAATACGTTGAATTTTGGCTATTTATCATATTAAGGCTAGAAAAAAACTTATTATTAAAGATTTTTAGGCGTTGTTCGCCTAAATAAGCTTTATTAAGAAAATATAATTATGGCTACCAGCAATAAAATGAATAAATTATTCTCAGAAATTTTTAAATGACCTTTTTTTACCTGAACTTACATTAATGCCCTATAACCTTTTATAAAAACGATTATGGTCTACTAGGTAAAAGGGTACTTGTACCAATTCCATTTGTGCGCGATATTAATGCACTTCGGGAAGTATTCAAATGTGCTTGAAGAATATTGTCTAAATACACTTTTATATATTCAGTACAATTAAAAAAACCGGATGTGTCACCCCAATACTTTCCCGGCAAGACTTCCTAGAATCATCAGAATCGACAGTAGCTGTCATAGGAACGCTGGAAGATGCGTTACGTTAGTAAACAACATTTAATCTTAGTAAACAACAACAAACATTTAATTTTATACCAATCGATATATCGCAAAAAAACAGTAATAGAAATTATTGCTTCCTAGAGAAAACCTGTGAAATAGCTTCGAAAGCGCGCGTCGGAGTCTAAGCGAAGACACGAACCGCAGCCGCGTGTAAATAGTGACAAACACGGGTAACAGATGGTGCTAGCTGCTCGCAACTTTCCAGCGGAGAAAATAAAATTATAGCAATTAAAAAACGGTGCACCGATTTCAACCACAAATTTTTCAACTCTTGCCATGACCAAATGATGCTTGCATGCCAAATTTAAGCTAGTTCAAATGACGCATTTGAGCGCTATCGTGTTGGAATACACACATAGGCACACACACACACAGATTCACAGACAGACTTTATTCTGGAAATAGTCTTAATCGTCTCGTGAGGGGGGGAGGAGGGGGGGGGGGGGGCAAAATGTATACGTTCACAATACTTCTCCTTAGGCCGGTGAAGTAAAATAATGCTCAAATAGTTTATAACCTCGGTCGGCAACAGGCGGAACGCGGTCCGGATCCAGACCGCCGATGGTCGAAACTTGGAACGCCAAATATGATTAAATAATGATAATTATCATCTAAAATACGCAAAACATGCGCTATTTTTTCTTCTAATTCCGCGTGAAATTCTCTAAAACGTGTCACGATACTTTTTATCATTAATACACGTAGTCATAAAAAAAATCTGCAAATTTTCCTCTTTTTGCAATATTGCAGTTATGTTTTTTCAATATACTTTTTGTCAAAATATGCCGTCATTGAAAAAAAGCGCAGAAATGCAAGTTTTCTAGTATTGGTAAATCTTGTCGATGTTTAAATATGCTTACGTAAAAATTGGCAGCTTTCAATTATTTTATTTATTTATTTATTTATTAATATTTCACACACATTTAAAATACTGGGTTAATAAGATTAAAATCTACCTTGCTGGAGTGATGCCCGTACCTAAGGTAGACTTTTATGTATTCTTTTTTCCTTTTTTTTTTTAGTTGGTAAGTGAAACATAATGTAGCATTGCTTTATGTAGTAGCTCTATATTTACACAAATATTACATACTAGCTGCGCCTCGCGGTTTCACCCGCGTGGTGGTGGAAAATTGTGATAATGATGATAGAAAACTATATATCTTTATAAATTATAGCCTATGTGTTATTCTGATGTGTAAGCTATATTATTGTAAAGTTTCATTAAAATCCATTCAGTAGTTTTTGCGTGAAAGAGTAACAAACATCCATACATACATTATTACAAACTTTCGCGTTTATATAGTAGTAGGATACTTAGTATATTTTAGTAACATAATATACATAATAATATTAAATAATCATATATACACATACACATATATACATATACATCTACACATATACATACATATATATATACATATATACTTATACATATAATCTATACATATACATATGGTTGACATCTATACATATACATAAAAGTAGTAATTGTGTAGCACATAATTGGCACCACTGTTTTGTGATAGTTTTGCAGAATTAGTGGTAAGACTATGTTCTGAAATGACTTTTTTTCTGGACTTCCATAAAAATTTTCAACAGTACCCGTACCCCAATTGAAATTACTTGCCGAACCCTGCTTTAGAGCGTTAGTGTACACGCAGACATTTTGCTTACTGTATGATACTACATCTATACATAAAGTGTGCATCCTCCCTTATGTCCCGAACGCAGCGTCGGGAAAAAATCCATTTGGGAAAATGTAATGGTGCCATACATTACTGCGCGGCGGAAGAGAGGGCCGGGGAAAAAAGAGAGAGAGAAGTGGCGCGAGCGCTTGTTTTTCCCAGGTACGTGAGGTTATTTTTCCCCCTTTTCGCCCGGGCGGGCGGCGATATTATTAATTTAAAAGTATGTCACGGCGGCGGCGCGCGACGGAAAGCCAGACGGATGCCGGGGCCACGACACAAGTTTCCACTCACCCTTGCGGAAAATTCGGCGGAAATGGCCGCGCGAAATAGTCGCCAGAAATTAACCAGGAGTGTCCGTTTGCCGCATTTCATTCCCGTTATTCCTCGCGTAGGTATCAACCGCGGAAAAAATACAAAATATCCAGCCCCCGGAATCTGAAGCGACGATATATTTATTTATTTATTTATTTAACAGGAAAAACATACAGCGCTACAAAAAATATTACAATTACATTAAATACAATATTTCTGGCCGATGATATAGTTTTAGTTAGTTAAGTCTGCAATACGCACAGTGGATTCTGTGGAGGTTGGGAGGGGAAAAGGAAAGGAAAAGGAAGGAATAGGTGTCAATAGATTTTAAGTATTAATGTGCAGTACAAAAAATAAGAAAGTTTACTGCATCATATAAACCTATCATATAAAGTTTAAGAACAAAGAATGAAAAACCAAACAGTCCCTAAGACATAAGCATCCCATGTGAAATGTCACATTTTCGATTAATTTTAAGTATATGCTCTGCTTAAATTTATTCTCTTTCATGTTAAATAGGTCGATATTCTGGAAATAATTATCGTAAGTTGACATTAAGCGGTACATAATGGAATTCTGGGCATACCTAGTACGGACGAGCGGGACTTCGAAGGTACGGGGAAAGCGAGCCACGCGTGGTGGTACGTGAAAAGATAGATTCTGTGTGAAATACGGGTTGTCCACGTCGTTGTGGATGATTTTATGTAATAATACCATGTCTGCCGTGGTACGGCGGTTCTCCAATGAAGCAATATTGAAGTGATTCAGTCTCTCCTCGTACGTGTTCAGTCCCAAGCATTGACGGTAGTTTAGTTGTCTCATAACTCGTTTTTGGACGCTTTCAAATCTCCCCTTACATACATGATATTGCAGATTCCATATACGATATTCGTTACTCGATGATATTTGCGATTCTGGAAAAGATTTCACAGTCCTTCAATCGCCAGATAATATCACGAGACACGCATACGATCCAATGCAGTCGAAACTTAGAAACCGATCAGATCACGAGCATTATTACGATACGTCAAGGGCGTGACAGATCAAATAAATAAGAACGCTAAACAAATTCGATACAAAAAACGTTCTTCAAACCGACCCAAAATGTAGGTCGATCTCTGAGGCCTGTAAAGGATGTAATACAAATGAAAACCCCGGGTTTGTATAAAATCGAAAGCAGCTGTGGTTAGCCTACGTTGGAGATGAGAAACGAAGCTACGGCCGATCGACTGGTGGAACACATCAAAGCTGTTAAAAACGTTCGGCGATAAAAGTCGGCGATCTGCGAACACATATTGGATAGCGGAACTAACTATTAGTGCAAAAAAAAACCCCGCACTTCAATAGAGACGACGTTTCCAAACTCTCTACTACGTGGAACCCTCTTTTGGAAATGTACTAAATGCCTGTCCCTGGGCGCAAGGACGTAACATAAGATACAGTGAGTGTTATTTGCATGGCGGATTTTCAAAATTCGCACGCGCCGAACCCGCCTTTTCCCCACTATTATTATCTGCGAGTTAAAAGCTGCAGTTTTCCGCTAACATACAGAGAAACGAATGACAATTGACAGCAGTTCAATTACCCTGGACAACGCGGTTGCAATATAACCAAAACGTCGGATATTATACATAATACGCCCATTATACATGAATATGGACCCCAGGATCTTTAATATGCTAGACGATGATGCTAGAAAATGTATGTGCCTAAGTCTTCTTTTTCTTTTAAAGCCAAGATTGATTCCTGGATAAAACATGACGCCCCGCAAAATATTCACAAATTAATATACCGAGACATTTCCCATCATTAAATCATATCCTTGACAATTCTTATTATTATTTTCGCTGACTTTTTATTTATTACTAATATTTATTCATTAAATTTGGTGACTATTGTTTGATACTATTTGACAATTTATTTTATTTTATTAACAAGATTATTTATTTTATGTGTTTTAATTTAAATATTTCCTGTTATGATCATTATTTAGTGATTATTAGTTATAATTTGTAATGGTGCCGGTAGTATATTTCTTTTCCTTTTTAGTTTTTTAAAATCGCCGAATATATGTGATCTAAAAACTAGAGAGCTCGCTGCCCTGGAACAAGTCCTGGCACTTAGTTGGGCAGCAGCAGTACATACCTGCTAATGCTCATATCAGCCGTGTTCAATTTTAATTTTAATTTTAATAATATATGTTTTTATTGATATGATTGTTAGTGAGACCCATGCATTGTAAATGAATTGTTAAAATAATTAATTAATTAAATAAATAAATAAATATGAAGGCGAACACGAAAATGACAAGTTAAAAATATTTTTTACTACGTTTTTTTTAATGAATAAGATTAAAACTAATTTATAATTTGAAATAACATTTTCTAAACGATTTTCGCTTGTCTTTTGTCCTATTCCTGACGAATTCCGTGTTCCCCCTCGTATTTATATGATGTATAATGGGATAAACTCGTCAAAGCAATTACCCCGACCCCATCAAACAATCAGAAAAATAAGGTGCTTTATAGAGAAAGACACATACTGAGTGATTGCGCGTGTGAGGCACAAAGGAGACAGCTTGTTTTTTTGCGACTCAGCCGCAGCCACCCCCTTAAAATTAATGGCGAGGCTGAGAAAGAGAAAGACACAGAGAGAGAGAGAGAGGAGAGCGGGTGCAGAACGGGGTGTATTCTTCATATCAATAATGGAGCTGGCGGCATTTTGTTTTGAAATTTACACGAATGCCTGCAGGAAACAATCCCTTCGGAGACAGGCCACGTGAATGGGGTGCTTTGTACGGCCGCTGTAACTCCTTAAGGATCGGCACCATGTAAACCCGGGAAACATCACTTAATAGGATCACATTTGCAGAAATATTATAAATTGAACACGATAACTAGATAGAGGTCTAAAGTACATTCTGTGTAAAGTCTCCTACGTCAGTAAGAGACTTAGGGACAACACAGTTCACTGTCAAGCTGCGCCAACACGCAGGTAAGAGACCGACGCCTTACTGCGAGGCACAGGAAGGTGAAACCACCTGGCCAGCCTTACTACCAGAATTGGCCGTATTTCTTCATACTCTGGTCTGACAGCGGATTCGAGGTCGCTCGCGCAGCATCTATCTGATGTAAGCGGTTGGGAGTTAATGGACCCTTGCTGAGTTGGCCACGAAGACCCATTCTGTTCAGGGTTGGTCACACTCACGGGTCAACACCTATCCGACGGCCTCCAGGCATGAAGTGCGAGCCTGGGTAGGACTCTGGCCCTATGGTCAGTTTCCCCTGGGAATCAACCTTCTGGCGCTCCTGGATGGTCTGCGCACCGTGTGGCATAAGCCAATCGATTGCGCGCTCTGACTACCAGTCGGGGGAGTCTGGAAGCAGTACTGTTTCCTATAGAGCGGGGGTGGTTGCGGACCTTACGGCGACTGCTCTTGAAACGACCATCGGCTACCCGATGCTGGGTGAACAGCCGGGCAAAGGATGCAATGTATACACCGTTTCACTGCTTCGTAAGGGAGAGGACCGCGCAAGCGACCTCGAACTCGTAACCAATCGAGAGACTGGAGTAATCTGGTCGCAATTGGAAGTAAGGGCGTCAGTGTAAGCCCGCTGGGTAACACTCCTGGCTATCTCGCGGTTAAGGCGTTGGCCTTTTACGGGTTTGTGGCGGAGCTTGACGGTGGACTGTTTTGTCCAAGTCTTCTGCGCTCACTCCAGGGAGATAGAACGACTAATCGTTAAAACTTCCTGAGGTGATAGGCTCGCCCGTTGTAGTTGACAACTCTAGTTATTGTTACTATTTTCATGAAAGCATTTATTAGAAAGTAAAACAATGAAACTGGCAACCCTCCTGAAATTTATCTGAAACCCCAGCACGTCCCGTCGAATAACCGTATCGGATTAACGTGAGCAAAAACCTTTTTTCTAACGTAATGAAATATTCCCGGATGCGATGAACGAAGTTTACTAATTGAACACTCTTCATTCTGGCCCATTCCGGCGAGAAGAAGGCATTTTCGTGAAAAACGTTTTAGCAAAAATTAATATTCGATTATGCCCGGAGAGTGGCTTTAAAAACTTGAACGGCCGGGCCGCGCGAAATGGCCAATGAATTGGGGGCCGAAAGTAGACTACTCTGCGTCATCGGGCAAACGTTAGAAAATTTTAGTGGCGGAAGATTTTGAAGACAATTTTAACCCTTCAGGCCCCGCGACTCGCGAAGTTTTGGTGCGAAGTTTGAAGAACGACATAGAAGAAGAAGTTTTGGTGCGATTGCGGTTGTATAAATGGCTGCGGTTGTATGAATGCAGACTACTCCGCGCAATCGGGCATACGTTAGAAAAAAATCATGGCTGAATTACTCACATTTCAAAGATATTTTTAACAAAGAAATTTTATTGATGCGATTCTCATATAGGTTTACTTGAATATTTAAGGTTTACTTGAACCAAATGATCAAATACATAGGAATAAAAGTCTTCTGCGCTCACTCCAGGGAGATAGAACGACTAATCGTTAAAACTTCCTGAAGTGACGGGCTCGCCCGTTGTAGTCGACAACCCTAGTTGTCGGTATGCACAGTCACTCGTTTGTGCATTGACGTGATTCCAAATCTAATGCGTCACGAACAATTAAGTTCATATGAGAAATCGGTTGTGACTCGGTTGTGACATAGCGAGAAGCTAGAGCACAAGTTCGTGGCCGATGCACTTGCGCCGCGCCGTTTGACCGAACCGCAGACGTTCGCATTTTGGTCTGCCCTGTACCTCCCGACTCTCTCAGCTACTGATAAAGACACACTTCTGGATACCGTCCAAGCTGTTCTTTCCAATACTTCTCATCTCAATATTTCGGGTCGGCATTATAGTATATATACTTCAGATTGGCTTTTATTTAAATTTATTGTATTATAAATAGCTTTTCACTTACCAAAATGCTTTTGCTTGTATGTTTTGCGACATATATATAATCTAAAGCTATATTTTGCGATCAAAATCAGTGCGGTAGCTGGTCTAAGTGTCGAGCTATACTAATTAATAAATCCTCGCTGACGCGAAAATGGTCGATGTGAGTTGAGCCAACCTACGCCCATCCCTATCCTCTCGTAGTAGAGAATCAATATTTATATGAAAGTCAATTATACACCGATTAGAAAAATACTAAAATTATCCCCGACCTATTTTAGTTTCTGAATTATTCGATAGTTGTTATTGTCATAAAAATCTTGACATAGGCCTCCCCCATTTTCTTCTATTTATCTTTGTCCCAAGCCAACCTTCTCCATCCTTTCGGTAAGTCATCTTCCCATCTTTTAATTTGACGTCCTTTTTGTCTTTTCCCATTTCTAGGATACCATTACATTACGTCCTTCGTCCATTTTTCTTTGTTGGTTCTCATGTTGTGACCAGTTCAGTCCCACTTTAGTTTTCTAATTTTGTTTAAAACATCGTTCACCTTTGTTAGAATCCTTATTTTTGAGGTCGTCCACCTGTCCTGTATCCTTATGTTTAGCATGCTTCGCTCCATGTTTCGTTGGCATACTATAAGTTTTTGGTTGTTTTTGTTCGTGGCAGGCCAAGTTTGACACCCGTAAGTAAGACATGGGAGAATGCATGTATTATAAAGTTTACATTTTACTGACATTGGTATCGTTTCATTTTTAACTATCTCTTTTAGTGGCCAGTACCGTTTCCAATAGTTGCTTATTCTTCTATCGATTTCTTTTGAGTATTGATCTTTTATTTATATTATCTGTCCTAAATATATATATATATATATATTCATCTACATATTCGATTCGATTCTACATCATTTACAATTCTGAATTATTCTATAGTTGTTATTGTCAAAAAAATATAACATTAAGATTTTTGAAGTGAGACCTAGACACATCTGTCGTGGACTTCCAGGCGTCTTCTAGAAAATAAAACTATATTAGGTAATAGCACCACAACTCAATTACTAATAAAATCATTTTGTATCCTCTTGAGAAATAGTATATTTAAAGCCTCTTCTTTATATCTATACTTGAAGCCCACAGATTTACAATAGGATTTCAGTTGATCCGGTCGTTTTGCCCGGCTAGCAAACAAGCTAGCCCCAACTAATTGGCACACCACTGTAGATTCTTTAGTTCTAAGCTTTCTGCGGGAGAGTACTTTCTGTGATTCTAAATTTGTTTATTTGTGTGCCAGATGAGATGGGTATACTGCGGTGAGCTCCCGGACTATAAGAGGCGAGCCGGGGGGACTGTATTCGTAAATGTTTATTTGCAATTCACTCGAGAAACTTGCCAGACGATTCGTAATATCGATGAAATTGATCACACTTGGTATAGCCACACATCGTATTATATATAGGTATAGCTTTCACACTATTCATCCGATGACTACGGAAATATTATGGACTTAAGGGTCGGCATAATGTTAATCCGAAAACATCACTTCGTGATGACACATTTGCAGCCATTAAGGCTACCTCTGACCCCATATTGACGACTTAAAAAACTTGCGGCTACTATATCGCCGATTAAGCTTCCTTACTTACCCTATCCAGATTTATAGATTCTTGTAAGAAATGTCGAATCCAAAAACGTATATTATAATTAAAACATCATGACAACATTCCATTTTATAATTATATACCCATTTCATCGTAACATGATTGTCGTTAACTGATGAAACGATATGAGTGAATAATATTTGAAATAACGTCGTTGATTTTGATATTTTCCACAACTTTATTTCACTTTTAACAGTTTCAAAATCAAGGGGCTCCCTCTGTTTAACGTAGGTAGTGTGGATATTTATAGGGTTTATAAATTCTACAGAATTTATATAAAATTGCATTTTTTTTATAAAATCATACAGTTATGTCGATTCTTACTATTTTTTAGTTTTGCCATTAAACAATTTGAGAAAACGAGGCTTCCATTTAAAAATTTTAATATTTAAGAACATGTTATAGTCTTAATATAAAATCATATCTCTTTATTTCAATTTTTCACATTTTAAAAAATGAAAAGAATAAAATTAATTGTTATTAATATATAAGTAATTGCAGGTGCGATTATTCATAATGCAATGATTTTTATTACAACTCTTAAATATTAACAATAAGTATAATCTATCTTATACACTGTGAGTTTTAAATTAGTGGGTAAATCAGTTAGCAGTAAATAAAGAACTTTTGACAAACAAAAAATTAAAATTAAATAAAAAATTTTTTTTTCGAAATTGGATTTTTATTTTTTGAAAAATCATATAAATATCTAGCGGTAGGTAAAATATTGCAAATATAGTTTATTCGCGATATTTAACATATTACTAGATGGCGCAGCGCGCCTAACTTTTGTCAAAATTTAATTTTATTCACAAGTTAGGTATATTGTTTTAATTTACAAGTTTTTTAAAATAAATGTTGTCTTTTTTTAATTTTTAGATTTAAAAAAAAAGAATAGTTGCTTAACTGCTCGTACGGATTCACATAATTCAAGTATGACGCTAATGAAAAACTCAGGATGTATATTAATTTTTACACGACTGCCCACAAAAAAGGAGTGAAATACGTCTTCCGTTTCTTTATTCCACTATAACTTGTAAACGCTTGAACCAATTTAGGAGTGTGTGATAATGATAGAATCGCTATGTCATCTCGGGCGTCATAGGGTACGTGCGACGACCTTTGCTCTCATATAAGGAGAAAGCAGCGTCTCCGATATAAATCGCCGTGTTACGTGTTGGCTGTGTTATGGCAGTCATCATTAGACATACGAGTATATTTTTTATCGTCCTTCTTCTTTGCGGCTGCCAGGAATAAAATATGTAGGGCCAGTAACGAATAGAAGTTTTTGGAATATAAATTAAGCCAATTAAATTAAACACAACGTTTTATCTATACTAATATTATAAAGAGGTAAAGTTTGTGATGTTATAGGGAGTAATCTCTGGATCTACTGAACCGATTTTGAAAATTCTTTTACCAATAGAAAGCCACGTTATTTGTGAGTGTCATAGGCTGAACGGAACGAAAACGGTCGAACGAAAACGTTTCTAACTAACGCTGCCTTAACGATGAGAGATATATGATTAAGTTCTAGAGAAAAGTTGTAGAGCTTGATAATGCCTACAAAAAAGTTAGCGTCAGCATATGCCTAACTTTTATATTTAAGTTACAAAAAGTAGTATTTTATATTAAAAAAATAATTTAAATCGTTAGGTCATGTTTATTGGTCATATTATCAACAATTATGAATTCTTATCAAAATAGGTAAATTAATCGTTTCAAGCGATTAAAACAAAAGACTTTTCCCTTTTAATGTATATAATTTCCCTTTTACTGCATAAATGTTAGAGAGATAATACGCTCTCAAATAAGACACTCACAAGAAGACACTCACAAATAACGGTATTATAGTCAAATTGGCATGCAAATACATACATACATATGCAGTAAAAATATAACCCTTCTTTTGGCAGTAAGGAAATAAATCATAGCACTCAGTACTAACCGAACCACACTCATAATTTAATCACAGGTAAAAAGTTTTACCGCCCAACGAAATGGGCACGGGTCAGCTAGTTATTAATATTTTAGTGGCCGTATTTTGTCCTTAAGAATTTATGCCATTCTGACAATTTGGAAAATTATAAAATTACGTAACTTTATTTGGATATAAACAGTATGTGTTAAAGATAAAATCCACATTTTTTCTGATGAATAGCTCATTATTACACGACTGGCCAACAAAAAGGATTGTAATGCGTTTAGGGTTCATGCATGTATGTTTTCCGTTGCTTTATTACACCATAACTTCTAAACGCTTGAAACGATTTAGAAGTGTGTTATATCGTTAGCATCGTTATGTCATTCTAGGTGTAATAAATTACCTAAAATATATAAATGTCAAATAAATAACTGTCCAAACGTTCAAATGTCCATAAATTAAGATAAACAATCGTGTTTATTATCAAATTAAAGTTCTGATTGAGTAGATAATGGACATCATGATTATCACAGAATGCGCAAGTGTGTTTCCAGAGGTAGTAGGTGTCAATGGAGCATTTAGCGCTGTCAACTACATCGGGCGAACCTGCCACCTCAGGAAGTTTTAACAATAATGTTCGTTGAGCGCAGAAACTTGGGACGAAAACAATCCACCGTCTAGCTACGCCACATTCCCGTCAGAGGCCAACGCCTTACGGCGAGGCACCGAGAAAGGTAGACAGCGGGCAGCCTCGCCCCCTGACTAACAGTTCAGAATGATATCTCCGTCTGGAATTAAACTGCAGGATACCTCCTACCCCCTGACTAGTTACGGGATCGAAGTCACTTGCTCGGTCCTCTCCCTCATGATGCGGTGATTCAGTGTCCACCGAATATATCGCAGACCACGGCATCCTTTTCCCGGCTCATTCACCTGGGATCGGGTAGCGGAGTGGTCATTTCAAGAGCAGTTGATATAAGGTTAACAACCACCCCCGCTCTATAGGAAACATTATTGTTCCCAGACACCCCCGGATGTTAGTCGGAGTGCACAATCGATTGGCTGACGCCGCACGGCGCGCAAAGGAGCGCCCGAAGGTTGACTCCTAGGGGAGACCGGCCCGCAGTCCAGCGTCCAGCGTCCTACCCCGGCTTTCCCTTCTGCGTGGAGGCCGCGGGATAGGTGTTGACCCGTGAGTATGACCGACCCTGAAAAAATGGGTCTTCGTGGCCAACTCCAACAGGGCCTATTAGCTCTCGTGTCAATAGGGCAGTAAAGGAGTATCCGTAAATTTAATGTTACTTCAACGAATATTGTTTGAATGAAGAATTTTATTCCCTAAAAACGTGCTTTTCTGCGCGAATGTTTGTTATAATTATAAATACAAAAAATCACTCTTTGTACCGGTGGTTGTGTTTTTTAAATTTTTTAATTATTGTTCTTGTTTCCTTTATAAAGGTAAATATAATTATGCGATTTTCGTGGGCGACATCAGGTACAAAACGGCTACTTTAAGCACATTGGCAAATTCGGCGAATTTCGTTGGTAGGTACCTGGAAACACTGGTAGTCATTAGCCTATTTAATGGAACGCTGCCCGCGCCGATAGCATTTGAGAATCAATCTATCGGTAATAAGGCTTGCGATCGCGTATATTACCAATATCTGATTGAATCTAATTATGTGAAATATTAATGGGAATATTAAGCGAATTTATGTCAAATTCTTGGATGACGTATATTGCTATGTTGATTGCAGATTATAATCCTAAATTACCTTCCTAATACATATATTATCTTATATTATATTATCTCGAGTAAACAGGCATCGAATGAAACTGCCAATGTTGAGTATTCTGATAGAGAATTATAGACATTTATATGCACGACATAAAGTATAGAAGTAGTCCAATAAATTGGTTTCTATATCGAAATTATGTTTTCGATGGTTATCAAGTTATCAAGGGACATAAGAGAACATAAGCCTCATAGCTGGTTAAGAAACGGTTAAGAAAGATAGCGGTAAGCGACTGAAAGAGAAAGACTGAGGGTCGGTCAACGTGGCGACCCTTAGAATACGCCTATATTTAGCAGCAAATGAACATAACACACGTATAAAATAATGTCATAATTTCCAAAGTGCGGCATTGTTTACACCAGAAATCGTTTTTATATTTGTAGTTTACTGTTTCAACCTATTGCCATGAGAAATTAAAATACTTCAAAAGGTTGCATTTAAGACACGAATAAAAGAAACCTAGCTATGCATGCTCTGTATAATTTTGATAAATTTGACAAGGCTGTCGTAGATTTTAAAAGATAATTTTGTTCTGTTTTTTGTTACTTTAGCGTTGTTTCGGGTGTTGATTTTCTTGTAAAACTTATTGATTTTTGACTGATAAATTTGTTTTTTTTATCGACTAATTATTAAAACTTAATGATCGATTATTTATAAATGTTTCGTCATATTTTTGTGATTTGAGTCTGTTTGATTTTTGTAAATGATCCGTAGCCTTGTCTTTACATAAAAATGTACATGTAATGAAGTTGTTAATGATTTCTAGCAAAATGTAAAATGACATATTCCACAGTCTGTAACTTCTTTGAAATAAAAAACTGTGAATATGACCATGAGACAGGCTGGTAAGTACATAAGTAAGTGAGTAACTAATTTATTCAACTCATAATGTATTACATGACTATGTATAATGTAACGGAGACGCCATTTTATCTCGTTCATCGTTTTTTTTTCCAGTTCAACTGAGTCTCACCGCGTGTATGCCGGAGGTATACTTTGACTAGTGAAGGGCAAGAAATGCCGTGTTTATGCGGAGACCACGGCAGGAAACAAGTGAGAGGGGCGCTGCTAGCCGCGGCAGGCTGCCGTGGCTGTGATCAGTCGGTGATCGCGTTAGTAAGATCAAAGTGAGCGGGGTTGTTCGCCTGTCAATAATAGTATCGCGTGTTCATTTGCTTCGCAGAGTGCTCGCCTCATTTCAATCACGCCTGGGGTGACCATGGTTTGCGTTATAAATGGGATTATTTTTAGTAATTTGTTAATAAGATACTGGAAGAGACTGAGAGTAAACTTGTTTCTCGAAATCAATACTTTTTGCGACTAAAATATTACAAAGGAGGCGTTTTCGAAAGCAATATTTTTTTCAACATACCTATTACTATTATTCATATAGCTTATTAGATTGCTTAGCGTTGCAGTACGATTTAGCAACTGGAATTTTACTACAAAAAGCAACGTGTAGGTTTCAAAAAATGTGTGATACTTTACAATGTTACGAGACAATACGAGATTTAAAACCAAAAACTTTCGAATAGAGAATTAAACACTTGCTAATCACACATGCTATTTATAAGGTAGACGACCTTGATTGTATTACATATACCTTTAATATAGGTAAGATACGTATTATGAAAAACATAGATTGTGCTCTAAACACACCTATGAGAAATAAAATAATAATATAATAACAAATCACTTTTAAGTAATAGCTCTAATTATATTAAAATTATTTACATTAAGATGTTAATTTGGAGTTTGGTATAGAGGTTTTAATACGTAATAATTACGCACTTTACTATTCAGATTGATTAATAAATGGCATTCAATATCTCCGTATTATTTCTGTGCTGTAATCAGCCTATATAAAAAAAATCGGTTGTGTCAACCAAAGACTTTCCTGTGAAGTAGCCAGGAACTTAATTCGTCTGAATATTAACATCATAAATACTACCACAACCCCCCTACCCCCAACCTAGCGCCACCCTTTAACCCTCGAAATCGACTTCGACTTTTTCGACTATTCCGAGTTTTTCGACTTTTCAGACTTTTCCGACTTTTTCGACTTTTCGAATTTTGTGTCTGCTGTTGACCGTTGAGGAGTTCCCTCGTCGGGAGCCAACCCAGGGTAGTTGATGTAGATGATAGAAACTTGGAAGTTGCTATCATAATTGAATGCGTACAAAATTTTTTAGGTTTCTGCTGTTGACCGTTGAGGAGTTCCCTCGTCGGGAGCCAGCCCAGGGTACATCAGCCATATCATGGTAAAACTTGGAAACTGCTATCATAATTGAATGCTTACACAAAATTTTGGGTCCCTGCTGTTGACCGTTGAGGAGTTCCCTCGTCGGGAGCCAACCCTGGGTAATCGGATATCAACTACAATCTTTTCAGCTCATGCCATGTCATGACCAAATGATGCCTGCATGCCAAATTTCAGCGCAATCGGATAAAGCGTTTTGACGCTATCGTCGGAGAATACACACAGACAGACACACGGAAGTGCGTCCACAATACTTTCCTTGACAGGAAAGTAATACGATAGCTGGCACTAATGATTGAATGTTAATATTATTATCATTAGTCAAATTATTAGATTTTTATAATCAATCATGCCTTAATAAAAAAAACATTCATTTTCAATGTTATTGAAATAAATTGCGATTAGTTTCGCCGTCAATGCTATCAGCACCACCTGCATTTCGTCGCCGTAGAAAGGATGCCAAATCATACTATAAAGTTGAGCAATCTAAAATACCATATATAATCAATGTTATTACAATAATTTTTTTTTTTAAATATTTTGCAAATATATTTGCTGTGTAAATATACGTTCAAATCCATGTAAGTTGCAAACAAATTTGTGCAATTTATTGCCTTTATTCCACTTTCCCCCTACAAATTGGTTATAAAAAATAGTCGTAAGAGACAACCCCTAGGGTTGATTGTAAGAGATTGTCGTATGATGAAAAACCCCGGCCATATTATTAATTAGTAAGGTTATTTTTGTCCTGTTTTTGTTTCTAAAATCGACAGTAGGCTAGAAAAAGAAAAAGTGTATAGTTTTATTGGTTTTTCGGGTAGATTCTAGGGGATTCGGAGTTTTAAAAGTAGTTTACCACATAGTTAACAATAAATATTTATTTATAATATGATATTTTATTACTAAATAAAAAAATATTTTTTTACCTTGCTTCCCGGGATGCTCCGAAGAGAACCTAAAACAAAACAGGATAGGATAAGTCAACAAATTAATGTCTGGCAAAATACAGTAGAAATAGGTATATATAATGTGACTTAATAATCTTGGCATATGTTTCTTAAATGCCTTCTCTCTTTGCGTAAACAATAATATCCTTCAATAGTTCAAGACGAACCGTCTATATTTTCAATATATTTCTTGACGGTTTTTTAGTACATATTTGTAGCATCAAGCAGTGAAACATGCAGGCGGCCACCCATTCAAGTATTGACCGCGCCCAACGCTGCTTTAACTCCGGTAACAACGAAGAGAACCGCTGTCAACGTGGCTACGGACGCTACAAATACAATGCTAAATAACCATGTATAATTTTTATCAATTTTTAACACAAATGATAGATGTCCATGATTTTTCCACGGTTTTTTTTGTTACTAAAGGCTTTAAGCGAATCCATGTTACGTGAAATATGTCCAATATCTTATTATTCATGGCTATAATAGATATTTCATCGGAGCTGTCGCGAAATATCTCGGGTACTATCTACGCTCGGGCGACTTCCTGTTCGGGATTCGATATTGTATTGCCACTATTCTACGGGAAGATGTTTGCGGTTTCTAACAAGCCCAAAGTGGAGCGAAGCGTGTAGAAACAATCTTACACAAACGATCTCGGAATGATTGAATATTCTCTATGCTAGTAAATTGATGTTTACACTTCGATAGATTTGGCACTGTACTATTTGGTAGATTCTAGACAGTACATTCTAAACAGTTTTTATATATAATACTAGCTGAACCCGTGCCCACTTCGTTGGGCGGTAAAACTTTTTATTTGTGATGAAATTATGAGTATGGTTCCATTATGTAGTATGGTTCCATATGTAAGTATGGTTCCATAAAATAAAATAAAATAAAATAAAATTATTACTGAGTGCTATGATTTATTTCCTGACTGCCAAAAGAAGGGTTATATTTTTACTGCATATGCCAATTTGACTATATTACCGTTATTTGTGTGTGTCTTCTTGTGAGTGTCTTATCTCTTTAACCATTTATGCAGTAAAAGGGAAATTATATGCAGTAAAAGGGAAAAATGTTTTGTTTCAAATATTTGAGACGATAAATTTACTTATTTTGATATTCATTCATAATTGTTGATAATATGACCAATAAATATGACCTAACGATTTAAATTATTTTTTTAATATAAAGTAATACTTTTTGTGACTTAAATATAAAAGTTAGACATATGCTGTCGCTGACTTTTTTGTAGGCATTACCAAGCTCTACAACTTTTCTCTAGAACTTAATTATTTGTCTCTCATCGTTAAGGCAGCGTTCGTTAGAAATATTTTCGTTCGACCATTTTTCCGACTTACTTTGGAAATCCGACTACCACGAAAAAGTCTTTTCATTTTTCGGATTAATATATAGCCTATGACACTCACAAATAACGTGGCTTTCTATTGGTAAAAGAATTTTCAAAATTGGTTTAGTAGATCCACAGATTACTTCCTACAACGTCACAAACTTTACCTCTTTATAATATTAGTATAGATAAAACGTTGACTGTTCAAATTCGAAGAGTTTTTAATTATTTCAAATACATTGCATACATACGCAGAACGTAATAAAATAATATTGAAATATAACATGTTATAATAACATGTAAATATATCAAACAGAATAAAAAACACGACTGCCGTTACATAAAGTGAATAGTTACATATTTATAATTATTTTCAATATGGTTTTTTTATGAAATA
Organism: Micropterix aruncella; assembly: GCA_944548615.1. Taxonomy (NCBI): domain Eukaryota; kingdom Metazoa; phylum Arthropoda; class Insecta; order Lepidoptera; family Micropterigidae; genus Micropterix; species Micropterix aruncella. The sequence continues at coordinate 35,584,795 of OX155955.1, read as the reverse complement.
TTTATGATTTATGTATTTATCCATATAGATACATTTCATAGAGATGAAATGTCATAGAGAAATGTCATAGAGATGAATACGACTAGTGTCGAAATATTCTCAATCATATAATTTCTTCTAAAATAAGTTACTAACATCCATTTCTGTTACAGAAACCATCCTCCTATACTTATTACATCCAAGGGCATACAGTAATTCGGCTGCAATAACTAAGAACATCATAGGTTATCAATTGCGGAAACAGGTGCCGCTGCCCTAAGTATTTAAAGAGGACATTAACTATCGTTTAAATGTTTCTGGTCCACCAGGACCCCAGATAAGTAACTTTTCATGAATCTAATTTTATATATTATTGAAAATAATTTAAAAAAATTTACACACTTAAAATATCAAAATATATATATATATATATATATATATATATATAAATATATATATATATATATATATATATATATATATATATATATATATATATATATATATATATATATATATATATATATATATATATATATATATATATATATATATATATATATATATATATATATATATATATATATATATATATATATATATATATATATATATATATATATATATATATATATATATATATACGAAGGATTCCCTTGATCGGATTCGGGAATGCTTTAGGTGTTAACGAGAATGATGAATGCCTCTCACTTGCGGAAAGAGGAGTAGGTTTAAGTTGGGCCCATTTTTCAACTAGTAAACGCTCACCCTTCATCCAATTATCTCAAAAATTAAGCTACAATCCTTCTTTATACGTAAACTCACTCAATTTCCTATTATTTCAGGGGAAATAACAAGACAAGACGAGCTACTTGACAGATGGAAGAATTTAAAATTTCGAATTTCGTTTTTTTATTTTCTAAAGGTGCGATATAAAGAAGCTGCGATCAATATTCAGCTGAAAACTTAAAACTAAAAGCGTGACATGCCCTCATATC